>JARGCV010000124.1:0-20000 GCA_034064705.1 Bothrops alternatus
CCAGGTTCGAATCCCAGAAAGGGTGAATTCTGACTGAAGAGAGGTAAATAACTCGAAATAGCTATCTCAGAAATCCCTTATTTCTTTGTTAACAATTTTAAACAACACATATATATTTGTGCTTGCAGATGGCTCTGGGTTGAGCTGAAACAAGCAAAGGAAAGAATGATTTCTTCCTCCCATATTTGGGTTTACAGGGTGCAATCTAAAAAATAACCACTTGACACACATATCCACTTCCTGACTACTAACAAAGTGGGACAGAGCCTGTGGCTTGAGGCTAAAGCTTCTGCCTAGCATGCAGACTGCCAGGTTCGAATCCCAGAAAGGGTGAATTCTGACTGAAGAGAGGTAAATAACTCGAAATAGCTATCTCAGAAATCCCTTATTTCTTTGTTAACAATTTTAAACAACATATATATATTTGTGCTTGCAGATGGCTCTGGGTTGAGCTGAAACAAGCAAAGGAAAGAATGATTTCTTCCTCCCATATTTGGGTTTACAGGGTGCAATCTAAAAAATAACCACTTGACACACATATCCACTCCCTGACTACTAACAAAGTGGGACAGAGCCTGTGGCTTGAGGCTAAAGCTTCTGCCTAGCATGCAGACTGCCCAGGTTCGAATCCCAGAAAGGGTGAATTCTGACTGAAGAGAGGTAAATAACTCGAAATAGCTATCTCAGAAATCCCTTATTTCTTTGTTAACAATTTTAAACAACATATATATATTTGTGCTTGCAGATGGCTCTGGGTTGAGCTGAAACAAGCAAAGGAAAGAATGATTTCTTCCTCCCATATTTGGGTTTACAGGGTGCAATCTAAAAAATAACCACTTGACACACATATCCACTCCCTGACTACTAACAAAGTGGGACAGAGCCTGTGGCTTGAGGCTAAAGCTTCTGCCTAGCATGCAGACTGCCCAGGTTCGAATCCCAGAAAGGGTGAATTCTGACTGAAGAGAGGTAAATAACTCGAAATAGCTATCTCAGAAATCCCTTATTTCTTTGTTAACAATTTTAAACAACATATATATATTTGTGCTTGCAGATGGCTCTGGGTTGAGCTGAAACAAGCAAAGGAAAGAATGATTTCTTCCTCCCATATTTGGGTTTACAGGGTGCAATCTAAAAAATAACCACTTGACACACATATCCACTCCCTGACTACTAACAAAGTGGGACAGAGCCTGTGGCTTGAGGCTAAAGCTTCTGCCTAGCATGCAGACTGCCCAGGTTCGAATCCCAGAAAGGGTGAATTCTGACTGAAGAGAGGTAAATAACTCGAAATAGCTATCTCAGAAATCCCTTATTTCTTTGTTAACAATTTTAAACAACATATATATATTTGTGCTTGCAGATGGCTCTGGGTTGAGCTGAAACAAGCAAAGGAAAGAATGATTTCTTCCTCCCATATTTGGGTTTACAGGGTGCAATCTAAAAAATAACCACTTGACACACATATCCACTCCCTGACTACTAACAAAGTGGGACAGAGCCTGTGGCTTGAGGCTAAAGCTTCTGCCTAGCATGCAGACTGCCCAGGTTCGAATCCCAGAAAGGGTGAATTCTGACTGAAGAGAGGTAAATAACTCGAAATAGCTATCTCAGAAATCCCTTATTTCTTTGTTAACAATTTTAAACAACATATATATATTTGTGCTTGCAGATGGCTCTGGGTTGAGCTGAAACAAGCAAAGGAAAGAATGATTTCTTCCTCCCATATTTGGGTTTACAGGGTGCAATCTAAAAAATAACCACTTGACACACATATCCACTCCCTGACTACTAACAAAGTGGGACAGAGCCTGTGGCTTGAGGCTAAAGCTTCTGCCTAGCATGCAGACTGCCCAGGTTCGAATCCCAGAAAGGGTGAATTCTGACTGAAGAGAGGTAAATAACTCGAAATAGCTATCTCAGAAATCCCTTATTTCTTTGTTAACAATTTTAAACAACATATATATATTTGTGCTTGCAGATGGCTCTGGGTTGAGCTGAAACAAGCAAAGGAAAGAATGATTTCTTCCTCCCATATTTGGGTTTACAGGGTGCAATCTAAAAAATAACCACTTGACACACATATCCACTCCCTGACTACTAACAAAGTGGGACAGAGCCTGTGGCTTGAGGCTAAAGCTTCTGCCTAGCATGCAGACTGCCCAGGTTCGAATCCCAGAAAGGGTGAATTCTGACTGAAGAGAGGTAAATAACTCGAAATAGCTATCTCAGAAATCCCTTATTTCTTTGTTAACAATTTTAAACAACATATATATATTTGTGCTTGCAGATGGCTCTGGGTTGAGCTGAAACAAGCAAAGGAAAGAATGATTTCTTCCTCCCATATTTGGGTTTACAGGGTGCAATCTAAAAAATAACCACTTGACACACATATCCACTCCCTGACTACTAACAAAGTGGGACAGAGCCTGTGGCTTGAGGCTAAAGCTTCTGCCTAGCATGCAGACTGCCCAGGTTCGAATCCCAGAAAGGGTGAATTCTGACTGAAGAGAGGTAAATAACTCGAAATAGCTATCTCAGAAATCCCTTATTTCTTTGTTAACAATTTTAAACAACATATATATATTTGTGCTTGCAGATGGCTCTGGGTTGAGCTGAAACAAGCAAAGGAAAGAATGATTTCTTCCTCCCATATTTGGGTTTACAGGGTGCAATCTAAAAAATAACCACTTGACACACATATCCACTCCCTGACTACTAACAAAGTGGGACAGAGCCTGTGGCTTGAGGCTAAAGCTTCTGCCTAGCATGCAGACTGCCCAGGTTCGAATCCCAGAAAGGGTGAATTCTGACTGAAGAGAGGTAAATAACTCGAAATAGCTATCTCAGAAATCCCTTATTTCTTTGTTAACAATTTTAAACAACATATATATATTTGTGCTTGCAGATGGCTCTGGGTTGAGCTGAAACAAGCAAAGGAAAGAATGATTTCTTCCTCCCATATTTGGGTTTACAGGGTGCAATCTAAAAAATAACCACTTGACACACATATCCACTCCCTGACTACTAACAAAGTGGGACAGAGCCTGTGGCTTGAGGCTAAAGCTTCTGCCTAGCATGCAGACTGCCCAGGTTCGAATCCCAGAAAGGGTGAATTCTGACTGAAGAGAGGTAAATAACTCGAAATAGCTATCTCAGAAATCCCTTATTTCTTTGTTAACAATTTTAAACAACATATATATATTTGTGCTTGCAGATGGCTCTGGGTTGAGCTGAAACAAGCAAAGGAAAGAATGATTTCTTCCTCCCATATTTGGGTTTACAGGGTGCAATCTAAAAAATAACCACTTGACACACATATCCACTCCCTGACTACTAACAAAGTGGGACAGAGCCTGTGGCTTGAGGCTAAAGCTTCTGCCTAGCATGCAGACTGCCCAGGTTCGAATCCCAGAAAGGGTGAATTCTGACTGAAGAGAGGTAAATAACTCGAAATAGCTATCTCAGAAATCCCTTATTTCTTTGTTAACAATTTTAAACAACATATATATATTTGTGCTTGCAGATGGCTCTGGGTTGAGCTGAAACAAGCAAAGGAAAGAATGATTTCTTCCTCCCATATTTGGGTTTACAGGGTGCAATCTAAAAAATAACCACTTGACACACATATCCACTCCCTGACTACTAACAAAGTGGGACAGAGCCTGTGGCTTGAGGCTAAAGCTTCTGCCTAGCATGCAGACTGCCCAGGTTCGAATCCCAGAAAGGGTGAATTCTGACTGAAGAGAGGTAAATAACTCGAAATAGCTATCTCAGAAATCCCTTATTTCTTTGTTAACAATTTTAAACAACATATATATATTTGTGCTTGCAGATGGCTCTGGGTTGAGCTGAAACAAGCAAAGGAAAGAATGATTTCTTCCTCCCATATTTGGGTTTACAGGGTGCAATCTAAAAAATAACCACTTGACACACATATCCACTCCCTGACTACTAACAAAGTGGGACAGAGCCTGTGGCTTGAGGCTAAAGCTTCTGCCTAGCATGCAGACTGCCCAGGTTCGAATCCCAGAAAGGGTGAATTCTGACTGAAGAGAGGTAAATAACTCGAAATAGCTATCTCAGAAATCCCTTATTTCTTTGTTAACAATTTTAAA
The DNA here is from genome assembly GCA_034064705.1 of Bothrops alternatus. Classification (NCBI taxonomy): domain Eukaryota; kingdom Metazoa; phylum Chordata; class Lepidosauria; order Squamata; family Viperidae; genus Bothrops; species Bothrops alternatus. The sequence continues at coordinate 4,119 of JARGCV010000124.1, forward strand.
CAACATATATATATTTGTGCTTGCAGATGGCTCTGGGTTGAGCTGAAACAAGCAAAGGAAAGAATGATTTCTTCCTCCCATATTTGGGTTTACAGGGTGCAATCTAAAAAATAACCACTTGAGGAAAGAATGATATCTTCCTCCCATGTTTGGGTTTACTGGGTGCAATCTAAAAATAACCACTTGACACACATATCCACTCCCTGACTACTAACAAAGTGGGACAGAGCCTGTGGCTTGAGGCTAAAGCTTCTGCCTAGCATGCAGACTGCCCAGGTTCGAATCCCAGAAAGGGTGAATTCTGACTGAAGAGAGGTAAATAACTCGAAATAGCTATCTCAGAAATCCCTTATTTCTTTGTTAACAATTTTAAACAACATATATATATTTGTGCTTGCAGATGGCTCTGGGTTGAGCTGAAACAAGCAAAGGAAAGAATGATTTCTTCCTCCCATATTTGGGTTTACAGGGTGCAATCTAAAAAATAACCACTTGACACACATATCCACTCCCTGACTACTAACAAAGTGGGACAGAGCCTGTGGCTTGAGGCTAAAGCTTCTGCCTAGCATGCAGACTGCCCAGGTTCGAATCCCAGAAAGGGTGAATTCTGACTGAAGAGAGGTAAATAACTCGAAATAGCTATCTCAGAAATCCCTTATTTCTTTGTTAACAATTTTAAAACACATATATATATTTGTGCTTGCAGATGGCTCTGGGTTGAGCTGAAACAAGCAAAGGAAAGAATGATTTCTTCCTCCCATATTTGGGTTTACAGGGTGCAATCTAAAAAATAACCACTTGACACACATATCCACTCCCTGACTACTAACCGAAAGTAGAGACACCCCCGGATTGTAAGACGTATCGGGGCTTTCAGAGGGTCAGCTTCTGCCTAGCATGAAAGTAAGACAGATTACTCCTGCCCAGGTTCGAATCCCTTCTGACTGAAGAGAGTTAAATAACTCGAAATAGCTATCTCAGAAATCCCTTATTTCTTTGTTAACAATTTTAAAATAAAACTGATATTTGTGCTTGCAGATCTATTTGAGCTGAAACAAGCAAAGTAAGAATAGAATATTTGGGTTTTGGGTGCAATCTAAAAAATAACCACTTGACACACATATCTTCTTTAGGGGAAACACTGACTACTAACAAAGTGGGACAGAGCCTGTGGCTTGAGGCTAAAGCTTCTGCCTAGCATGCAGACTGCCCAGGTTCGAATCCCAGAAAGGGTGAATTCTGACTGAAGAGAGGTAAATAACTCGAAATAGCTATCTCAGAAATCCCTTATTTCTTTGTTAACAATTTTAAACAACATATATATATTTGTGCTTGCAGATGGCTCTGGGTTGAGCTGAAACAAGCAAAGGAAAGAATGATTTCTTCTCCCATATTTGGGTTTACAGGGTGCAATCTAAAAAATAACCACTTGACACACATATCCACTCCCTGACTACTAACAAAGTGGGACAGAGCCTGTGGCTTGAGGCTAAAGCTTCTGCCTAGCATGCAGACTGCCCAGGTTCGAATCCCAGAAAGGGTGAATTCTGACTGAAGAGAGGTAAATAACTCGAAATAGCTATCTCAGAAATCCCTTATTTCTTTGTTAACAATTTTAAACAACATATATATATTTGTGCTTGCAGATGGCTCTGGGTTGAGCTGAAACAAGCAAAGGAAAGAATGATTTCTTCCTCCCATATTTGGGTTTACAGGGTGCAATCTAAAAAATAACCACTTGACACACATATCCACTCCCTGACTACTAACAAAGTGGGACAGAGCCTGTGGCTTGAGGCTAAAGCTTCTGCCTAGCATGCAGACTGCCCAGGTTCGAATCCCAGAAAGGGTGAATTCTGACTGAAGAGAGGTAAATAACTCGAAATAGCTATCTCAGAAATCCCTTATTTCTTTGTTAACAATTTTAAACAACATATATATATTTGTGCTTGCAGATGGCTCTGGGTTGAGCTGAAACAAGCAAAGGAAAGAATGATTTCTTCCTCCCATATTTGGGTTTACAGGGTGCAATCTAAAAAATAACCACTTGACACACATATCCACTCCCTGACTACTAACAAAGTGGGACAGAGCCTGTGGCTTGAGGCTAAAGCTTCTGCCTAGCATGCAGACTGCCCAGGTTCGAATCCCAGAAAGGGTGAATTCTGACTGAAGAGAGGTAAATAACTCGAAATAGCTATCTCAGAAATCCCTTATTTCTTTGTTAACAATTTTAAACAACATATATATATTTGTGCTTGCAGATGGCTCTGGGTTGAGCTGAAACAAGCAAAGGAAAGAATGATTTCTTCCTCCCATATTTGGGTTTACAGGGTGCAATCTAAAAAATAACCACTTGACACACATATCCACTCCCTGACTACTAACAAAGTGGGACAGAGCCTGTGGCTTGAGGCTAAAGCTTCTGCCTAGCATGCAGACTGCCCAGGTTCGAATCCCAGAAAGGGTGAATTCTGACTGAAGAGAGGTAAATAACTCGAAATAGCTATCTCAGAAATCCCTTATTTCTTTGTTAACAATTTTAAACAACATATATATATTTGTGCTTGCAGATGGCTCTGGGTTGAGCTGAAACAAGCAAAGGAAAGAATGATTTCTTCCTCCCATATTTGGGTTTACAGGGTGCAATCTAAAAATAACCACTTGACACACATATCCACTCCCTGACTACTAACAAAGTGGGACAGAGCCTGTGGCTTGAGGCTAAAGCTTCTGCCTAGCATGCAGACTGCCCAGGTTCGAATCCAGAAAGGGTGAATTCTGACTGAAGAGAGGTAAATAACTCGAAATAGCTATCTCAGAAATCCCTTATTTCTTTGTTAACAATTTTAAACAACATATATATATTTGTGCTTGCAGATGGCTCTGGGTTGAGCTGAAACAAGCAAAGGAAAGAATGATTTCTTCCTCCCATATTTGGGTTTACAGGGTGCAATCTAAAAAATAACCACTTGACACACATATCCACTCCCTGACTACTAACAAAGTGGGACAGAGCCTGTGGCTTGAGGCTAAAGCTTCTGCCTAGCATGCAGACTGCCCAGGTTCGAATCCCAGAAAGGGTGAATTCTGACTGAAGAGAGGTAAATAACTCGAAATAGCTATCTCAGAAATCCCTTATTTCTTTGTTAACAATTTTAAACAACATATATATATTTGTGCTTGCAGATGGCTCTGGGTTGAGCTGAAACAAGCAAAGGAAAGAATGATTTCTTCCTCCCATATTTGGGTTTACAGGGTGCAATCTAAAAAATAACCACTTGACACACATATCCACTCCCTGACTACTAACAAAGTGGGACAGAGCCTGTGGCTTGAGGCTAAAGCTTCTGCCTAGCATGCAGACTGCCCAGGTTCGAATCCCAGAAAGGGTGAATTCTGACTGAAGAGAGGTAAATAACTCGAAATAGCTATCTCAGAAATCCCTTATTTCTTTGTTAACAATTTAAACAACATATATATATTTGTGCTTGCAGATGGCTCTGGGTTGAGCTGAAACAAGCAAAGGAAAGAATGATTTCTTCCTCCCATATTTGGGTTTACAGGGTGCAATCTAAAAAATAACCACTTGACACACATATCCACTCCCTGACTACTAACAAAGTGGGACAGAGCCTGTGGCTTGAGGCTAAAGCTTCTGCCTAGCATGCAGACTGCCCAGGTTCGAATCCCAGAAAGGGTGAATTCTGACTGAAGAGAGGTAAATAACTCGAAATAGCTATCTCAGAAATCCCTTATTTCTTTGTTAACAATTTTAAACAACATATATATATTTGTGCTTGCAGATGGCTCTGGGTTGAGCTGAAACAAGCAAAGGAAAGAATGATTTCTTCCTCCCATATTTGGGTTTACAGGGTGCAATCTAAAAAATAACCACTTGACACACATATCCACTCCCTGACTACTAACAAAGTGGGACAGAGCCTGTGGCTTGAGGCTAAAGCTTCTGCCTAGCATGCAGACTGCCCAGGTTCGAATCCCAGAAAGGGTGAATTCTGACTGAAGAGAGGTAAATAACTCGAAATAGCTATCTCAGAAATCCCTTATTTCTTTGTTAACAATTTTAAACAACATATATATATTTGTGCTTGCAGATGGCTCTGGGTTGAGCTGAAACAAGCAAAGGAAAGAATGATTTCTTCCTCCCATATTTGGGTTTACAGGGTGCAATCTAAAAAATAACCACTTGACACACATATCCACTCCCTGACTACTAACAAAGTGGGACAGAGCCTGTGGCTTGAGGCTAAAGCTTCTGCCTAGCATGCAGACTGCCCAGGTTCGAATCCCAGAAAGGGTGAATTCTGACTGAAGAGAGGTAAATAACTCGAAATAGCTATCTCAGAAATCCCTTATTTCTTTGTTAACAATTTTAAACAACATATATATATTTGTGCTTGCAGATGGCTCTGGGTTGAGCTGAAACAAGCAAAGGAAAGAATGATTTCTTCCTCCCATATTTGGGTTTACAGGGTGCAATCTAAAAAATAACCACTTGACACACATATCCACTCCCTGACTACTAACAAAGTGGGACAGAGCCTGTGGCTTGAGGCTAAAGCTTCTGCCTAGCATGCAGACTGCCCAGGTTCGAATCCCAGAAAGGGTGAATTCTGACTGAAGAGAGGTAAATAACTCGAAATAGCTATCTCAGAAATCCCTTATTTCTTTGTTAACAATTTTAAACAACATATATATATTTGTGCTTGCAGATGGCTCTGGGTTGAGCTGAAACAAGCAAAGGAAAGAATGATTTCTTCCTCCCATATTTGGGTTTACAGGGTGCAATCTAAAAAATAACCACTTGACACACATATCCACTCCCTGACTACTAACAAAGTGGACAGAGCCTGTGGCTTGAGGCTAAAGCTTCTGCCTAGCATGCAGACTGCCCAGGTTCGAATCCCAGAAAGGGTGAATTCTGACTGAAGAGAGGTAAATAACTCGAAATAGCTATCTCAGAAATCCCTTATTTCTTTGTTAACAATTTTAAACAACATATATATATTTGTGCTTGCAGATGGCTCTGGGTTGAGCTGAAACAAGCAAAGGAAAGAATGATTTCTTCCTCCCATATTTGGGTTTACAGGGTGCAATCTAAAAAATAACCACTTGACACACATATCCACTCCCTGACTACTAACAAAGTGGGACAGAGCCTGTGGCTTGAGGCTAAAGCTTCTGCCTAGCATGCAGACTGCCCAGGTTCGAATCCCAGAAAGGGTGAATTCTGACTGAAGAGAGGTAAATAACTCGAAATAGCTATCTCAGAAATCCCTTATTTCTTTGTTAACAATTTTAAACAACATATATATATTTGTGCTTGCAGATGGCTCTGGGTTGAGCTGAAACAAGCAAAGGAAAGAATGATTTCTTCCTCCCATATTTGGGTTTACAGGGTGCAATCTAAAAAATAACCACTTGACACACATATCCACTCCCTGACTACTAACAAAGTGGGACAGAGCCTGTGGCTTGAGGCTAAAGCTTCTGCCTAGCATGCAGACTGCCCAGGTTCGAATCCCAGAAAGGGTGAATTCTGACTGAAGAGAGGTAAATAACTCGAAATAGCTATCTCAGAAATCCCTTATTTCTTTGTTAACAATTTTAAACAACATATATATATTTGTGCTTGCAGATGGCTCTGGGTTGAGCTGAAACAAGCAAAGGAAAGAATGATTTCTTCCTCCCATATTTGGGTTTACAGGGTGCAATCTAAAAAATAACCACTTGACACACATATCCACTCCCTGACTACTAACAAAGTGGGACAGAGCCTGTGGCTTGAGGCTAAAGCTTCTGCCTAGCATGCAGACTGCCCAGGTTCGAATCCCAGAAAGGGTGAATTCTGACTGAAGAGAGGTAAATAACTCGAAATAGCTATCTCAGAAATCCCTTATTTCTTTGTTAACAATTTTAAACAACATATATATATTTGTGCTTGCAGATGGCTCTGGGTTGAGCTGAAACAAGCAAAGGAAAGAATGATTTCTTCCTCCCATATTTGGGTTTACAGGGTGCAATCTAAAAAATAACCACTTGACACACATATCCACTCCCTGACTACTAACAAAGTGGGACAGAGCCTGTGGCTTGAGGCTAAAGCTTCTGCCTAGCATGCAGACTGCCCAGGTTCGAATCCCAGAAAGGGTGAATTCTGACTGAAGAGAGGTAAATAACTCGAAATAGCTATCTCAGAAATCCTTATTTCTTTGTTAACAATTTTAAACAACATATATATATTTGTGCTTGCAGATGGCTCTGGGTTGAGCTGAAACAAGCAAAGGAAAGAATGATTTCTTCCTCCCATATTTGGGTTTACAGGGTGCAATCTAAAAAATAACCACTTGACACACATATCCACTCCCTGACTACTAACAAAGTGGGACAGAGCCTGTGGCTTGAGGCTAAAGCTTCTGCCTAGCATGCAGACTGCCCAGGTTCGAATCCCAGAAAGGGTGAATTCTGACTGAAGAGAGGTAAATAACTCGAAATAGCTATCTCAGAAATCCCTTATTTCTTTGTTAACAATTTTAAACAACATATATATATTTGTGCTTGCAGATGGCTCTGGGTTGAGCTGAAACAAGCAAAGGAAAGAATGATTTCTTCCTCCCATATTTGGGTTTACAGGGTGCAATCTAAAAAATAACCACTTGACACACATATCCACTCCCTGACTACTAACAAAGTGGGACAGAGCCTGTGGCTTGAGGCTAAAGCTTCTGCCTAGCATGCAGACTGCCCAGGTTCGAATCCCAGAAAGGGTGAATTCTGACTGAAGAGAGGTAAATAACTCGAAATAGCTATCTCAGAAATCCCTTATTTCTTTGTTAACAATTTTAAACAACATATATATATTTGTGCTTGCAGATGGCTCTGGGTTGAGCTGAAACAAGCAAAGGAAAGAATGATTTCTTCCTCCCATATTTGGGTTTACAGGGTGCAATCTAAAAAATAACCACTTGACACACATATCCACTCCCTGACTACTAACAAAGTGGGACAGAGCCTGTGGCTTGAGGCTAAAGCTTCTGCCTAGCATGCAGACTGCCCAGGTTCGAATCCCAGAAAGGGTGAATTCTGACTGAAGAGAGGTAAATAACTCGAAATAGCTATCTCAGAAATCCCTTATTTCTTTGTTAACAATTTAAACAACATATATATATTTGTGCTTGCAGATGGCTCTGGGTTGAGCTGAAACAAGCAAAGGAAAGAATGATTTCTTCCTCCCATATTTGGGTTTACAGGGTGCAATCTAAAAAATAACCACTTGACACACATATCCACTCCCTGACTACTAACAAAGTGGGACAGAGCCTGTGGCTTGAGGCTAAAGCTTCTGCCTAGCATGCAGACTGCCCAGGTTCGAATCCCAGAAAGGGTGAATTCTGACTGAAGAGAGGTAAATAACTCGAAATAGCTATCTCAGAAATCCCTTATTTCTTTGTTAACAATTTTAAACAACATATATATATTTGTGCTTGCAGATGGCTCTGGGTTGAGCTGAAACAAGCAAAGGAAAGAATGATTTCTTCCTCCCATATTTGGGTTTACAGGGTGCAATCTAAAAAATAACCACTTGACACACATATCCACTCCCTGACTACTAACAAAGTGGGACAGAGCCTGTGGCTTGAGGCTAAAGCTTCTGCCTAGCATGCAGACTGCCCAGGTTCGAATCCCAGAAAGGGTGAATTCTGACTGAAGAGAGGTAAATAACTCGAAATAGCTATCTCAGAAATCCCTTATTTCTTTGTTAACAATTTTAAACAACATATATATATTTGTGCTTGCAGATGGCTCTGGGTTGAGCTGAAACAAGCAAAGGAAAGAATGATTTCTTCCTCCCATATTTGGGTTTACAGGGTGCAATCTAAAAAATAACCACTTGACACACATATCCACTCCCTGACTACTAACAAAGTGGGACAGAGCCTGTGGCTTGAGGCTAAAGCTTCTGCCTAGCATGCAGACTGCCCAGGTTCGAATCCCAGAAAGGGTGAATTCTGACTGAAGAGAGGTAAATAACTCGAAATAGCTATCTCAGAAATCCCTTATTTCTTTGTTAACAATTTTAAACAACATATATATATTTGTGCTTGCAGATGGCTCTGGGTTGAGCTGAAACAAGCAAAGGAAAGAATGATTTCTTCCTCCCATATTTGGGTTTACAGGGTGCAATCTAAAAAATAACCACTTGACACACATATCCACTCCCTGACTACTAACAAAGTGGGACAGAGCCTGTGGCTTGAGGCTAAAGCTTCTGCCTAGCATGCAGACTGCCCAGGTTCGAATCCCAGAAAGGGTGAATTCTGACTGAAGAGAGGTAAATAACTCGAAATAGCTATCTCAGAAATCCCTTATTTCTTTGTTAACAATTTTAAACAACATATATATATTTGTGCTTGCAGATGGCTCTGGGTTGAGCTGAAACAAGCAAAGGAAAGAATGATTTCTTCCTCCCATATTTGGGTTTACAGGGTGCAATCTAAAAAATAACCACTTGACACACATATCCACTCCCTGACTACTAACAAAGTGGGACAGAGCCTGTGGCTTGAGGCTAAAGCTTCTGCCTAGCATGCAGACTGCCCAGGTTCGAATCCCAGAAAGGGTGAATTCTGACTGAAGAGAGGTAAATAACTCGAAATAGCTATCTCAGAAATCCCTTATTTCTTTGTTAACAATTTTAAACAACATATATATATTTGTGCTTGCAGATGGCTCTGGGTTGAGCTGAAACAAGCAAAGGAAAGAATGATTTCTTCCTCCCATATTTGGGTTTACAGGGTGCAATCTAAAAAATAACCACTTGACACACATATCCACTCCCTGACTACTAACAAAGTGGGACAGAGCCTGTGGCTTGAGGCTAAAGCTTCTGCCTAGCATGCAGACTGCCCAGGTTCGAATCCCAGAAAGGGTGAATTCTGACTGAAGAGAGGTAAATAACTCGAAATAGCTATCTCAGAAATCCCTTATTTCTTTGTTAACAATTTTAAACAACATATATATATTTGTGCTTGCAGATGGCTCTGGGTTGAGCTGAAACAAGCAAAGGAAAGAATGATTTCTTCCTCCCATATTTGGGTTTACAGGGTGCAATCTAAAAAATAACCACTTGACACACATATCCACTCCCTGACTACTAACAAAGTGGGACAGAGCCTGTGGCTTGAGGCTAAAGCTTCTGCCTAGCATGCAGACTGCCCAGGTTCGAATCCCAGAAAGGGTGAATTCTGACTGAAGAGAGGTAAATAACTCGAAATAGCTATCTCAGAAATCCCTTATTTCTTTGTTAACAATTTTAAACAACATATATATATTTGTGCTTGCAGATGGCTCTGGGTTGAGCTGAAACAAGCAAAGGAAAGAATGATTTCTTCCTCCCATATTTGGGTTTACAGGGTGCAATCTAAAAAATAACCACTTGACACACATATCCACTCCCTGACTACTAACAAAGTGGGACAGAGCCTGTGGCTTGAGGCTAAAGCTTCTGCCTAGCATGCAGACTGCCCAGGTTCGAATCCCAGAAAGGGTGAATTCTGACTGAAGAGAGGTAAATAACTCGAAATAGCTATCTCAGAAATCCCTTATTTCTTTGTTAACAATTTTAAACAACATATATATATTTGTGCTTGCAGATGGCTCTGGTTGAGCTGAAACAAGCAAAGGAAAGAATGATTTCTTCCTCCCATATTTGGGTTTACAGGGTGCAATCTAAAAAATAACCACTTGACACACATATCCACTCCCTGACTACTAACAAAGTGGGACAGAGCCTGTGGCTTGAGGCTAAAGCTTCTGCCTAGCATGCAGACTGCCCAGGTTCGAATCCCAGAAAGGGTGAATTCTGACTGAAGAGAGGTAAATAACTCGAAATAGCTATCTCAGAAATCCCTTATTTCTTTGTTAACAATTTTAAACAACATATATATATTTGTGCTTGCAGATGGCTCTGGGTTGAGCTGAAACAAGCAAAGGAAAGAATGATTTCTTCCTCCCATATTTGGGTTTACAGGGTGCAATCTAAAAAATAACCACTTGACACACATATCCACTCCCTGACTACTAACAAAGTGGGACAGAGCCTGTGGCTTGAGGCTAAAGCTTCTGCCTAGCATGCAGACTGCCCAGGTTCGAATCCCAGAAAGGGTGAATTCTGACTGAAGAGAGGTAAATAACTCGAAATAGCTATCTCAGAAATCCCTTATTTCTTTGTTAACAATTTTAAACAACATATATATATTTGTGCTTGCAGATGGCTCTGGGTTGAGCTGAAACAAGCAAAGGAAAGAATGATTTCTTCCTCCCATATTTGGGTTTACAGGGTGCAATCTAAAAAATAACCACTTGACACACATATCCACTCCCTGACTACTAACAAAGTGGGACAGAGCCTGTGGCTTGAGGCTAAAGCTTCTGCCTAGCATGCAGACTGCCCAGGTTCGAATCCCAGAAAGGGTGAATTCTGACTGAAGAGAGGTAAATAACTCGAAATAGCTATCTCAGAAATCCCTTATTTCTTTGTTAACAATTTTAAACAACATATATATATTTGTGCTTGCAGATGGCTCTGGGTTGAGCTGAAACAAGCAAAGGAAAGAATGATTTCTTCCTCCCATATTTGGGTTTACAGGGTGCAATCTAAAAAATAACCACTTGACACACATATCCACTCCCTGACTACTAACAAAGTGGGACAGAGCCTGTGGCTTGAGGCTAAAGCTTCTGCCTAGCATGCAGACTGCCCAGGTTCGAATCCCAGAAAGGGTGAATTCTGACTGAAGAGAGGTAAATAACTCGAAATAGCTATCTCAGAAATCCCTTATTTCTTTGTTAACAATTTTAAACAACATATATATATTTGTGCTTGCAGATGGCTCTGGGTTGAGCTGAAACAAGCAAAGGAAAGAATGATTTCTTCCTCCCATATTTGGGTTTACAGGGTGCAATCTAAAAAATAACCACTTGACACACATATCCACTCCCTGACTACTAACAAAGTGGGACAGAGCCTGTGGCTTGAGGCTAAAGCTTCTGCCTAGCATGCAGACTGCCCAGGTTCGAATCCCAGAAAGGGTGAATTCTGACTGAAGAGAGGTAAATAACTCGAAATAGCTATCTCAGAAATCCCTTATTTCTTTGTTAACAATTTTAAACAACATATATATATTTGTGCTTGCAGATGGCTCTGGGTTGAGCTGAAACAAGCAAAGGAAAGAATGATTTCTTCCTCCCATATTTGGGTTTACAGGGTGCAATCTAAAAAATAACCACTTGACACACATATCCACTCCCTGACTACTAACAAAGTGGGACAGAGCCTGTGGCTTGAGGCTAAAGCTTCTGCCTAGCATGCAGACTGCCCAGGTTCGAATCCCAGAAAGGGTGAATTCTGACTGAAGAGAGGTAAATAACTCGAAATAGCTATCTCAGAAATCCCTTATTTCTTTGTTAACAATTTTAAACAACATATATATATTTGTGCTTGCAGATGGCTCTGGGTTGAGCTGAAACAAGCAAAGGAAAGAATGATTTCTTCCTCCCATATTTGGGTTTACAGGGTGCAATCTAAAAAATAACCACTTGACACACATATCCACTCCCTGACTACTAACAAAGTGGGACAGAGCCTGTGGCTTGAGGCTAAAGCTTCTGCCTAGCATGCAGACTGCCCAGGTTCGAATCCCAGAAAGGGTGAATTCTGACTGAAGAGAGGTAAATAACTCGAAATAGCTATCTCAGAAATCCCTTATTTCTTTGTTAACAATTTTAAACAACATATATATATTTGTGCTTGCAGATGGCTCTGGGTTGAGCTGAAACAAGCAAAGGAAAGAATGATTTCTTCCTCCCATATTTGGGTTTACAGGGTGCAATCTAAAAAATAACCACTTGACACACATATCCACTCCCTGACTACTAACAAAGTGGGACAGAGCCTGTGGCTTGAGGCTAAAGCTTCTGCCTAGCATGCAGACTGCCCAGGTTCGAATCCCAGAAAGGGTGAATTCTGACTGAAGAGAGGTAAATAACTCGAAATAGCTATCTCAGAAATCCCTTATTTCTTTGTTAACAATTTTAAACAACATATATATATTTGTGCTTGCAGATGGCTCTGGGTTGAGCTGAAACAAGCAAAGGAAAGAATGATTTCTTCCTCCCATATTTGGGTTTACAGGGTGCAATCTAAAAAATAACCACTTGACACACATATCCACTCCCTGACTACTAACAAAGTGGGACAGAGCCTGTGGCTTGAGGCTAAAGCTTCTGCCTAGCATGCAGACTGCCCAGGTTCGAATCCCAGAAAGGGTGAATTCTGACTGAAGAGAGGTAAATAACTCGAAATAGCTATCTCAGAAATCCCTTATTTCTTTGTTAACAATTTTAAACAACATATATATATTTGTGCTTGCAGATGGCTCTGGGTTGAGCTGAAACAAGCAAAGGAAAGAATGATTTCTTCCTCCCATATTTGGGTTTACAGGGTGCAATCTAAAAAATAACCACTTGACACACATATCCACTCCCTGACTACTAACAAAGTGGGACAGAGCCTGTGGCTTGAGGCTAAAGCTTCTGCCTAGCATGCAGACTGCCCAGGTTCGAATCCCAGAAAGGGTGAATTCTGACTGAAGAGAGGTAAATAACTCGAAATAGCTATCTCAGAAATCCCTTATTTCTTTGTTAACAATTTTAAACAACATATATATATTTGTGCTTGCAGATGGCTCTGGGTTGAGCTGAAACAAGCAAAGGAAAGAATGATTTCTTCCTCCCATATTTGGGTTTACAGGGTGCAATCTAAAAAAAAATAACCACTTGACACACATATCCACTCCCTGACTACTAACAAAGTGGGACAGAGCCTGTGGCTTGAGGCTAAAGCTTCTGCCTAGCATGCAGACTGCCCAGGTTCGAATCCCAGAAAGGGTGAATTCTGACTGAAGAGAGGTAAATAACTCGAAATAGCTATCTCAGAAATCCCTTATTTCTTTGTTAACAATTTTAAACAACATATATATATTTGTGCTTGCAGATGGCTCTGGGTTGAGCTGAAACAAGCAAAGGAAAGAATGATTTCTTCCTCCCATATTTGGGTTTACAGGGTGCAATCTAAAAAATAACCACTTGACACACATATCCACTCCCTGACTACTAACAAAGTGGGACAGAGCCTGTGGCTTGAGGCTAAAGCTTCTGCCTAGCATGCAGACTGCCCAGGTTCGAATCCCAGAAAGGGTGAATTCTGACTGAAGAGAGGTAAATAACTCGAAATAGCTATCTCAGAAATCCCTTATTTCTTTGTTAACAATTTTAAACAACATATATATATTTGTGCTTGCAGATGGCTCTGGGTTGAGCTGAAACAAGCAAAGGAAAGAATGATTTCTTCCTCCCATATTTGGGTTTACAGGGTGCAATCTAAAAAAATAACCACTTGACACACATATCCACTCCCTGACTACTAACAAAGTGGGACAGAGCCTGTGGCTTGAGGCTAAAGCTTCTGCCTAGCATGCAGACTGCCCAGGTTCGAATCCCAGAAAGGGTGAATTCTGACTGAAGAGAGGTAAATAACTCGAAATAGCTATCTCAGAAATCCCTTATTTCTTTGTTAACAATTTTAAACAACATATATATATTTGTGCTTGCAGATGGCTCTGGGTTGAGCTGAAACAAGCAAAGGAAAGAATGATTTCTTCCTCCCATATTTGGGTTTACAGGGTGCAATCTAAAAAATAACCACTTGACACACATATCCACTCCCTGACTACTAACAAAGTGGGACAGAGCCTGTGGCTTGAGGCTAAAGCTTCTGCCTAGCATGCAGACTGCCCAGGTTCGAATCCCAGAAAGGGTGAATTCTGACTGAAGAGAGGTAAATAACTCGAAATAGCTATCTCAGAAATCCCTTATTTCTTTGTTAACAATTTTAAACAACATATATATATTTGTGCTTGCAGATGGCTCTGGGTTGAGCTGAAACAAGCAAAGGAAAGAATGATTTCTTCCTCCCATGTTTGGGTTTACAGGGTGCAATCTAAAAAATAACCACTTGACACACATATCCACTCCCTGACTACTAACAAAGTGGGACAGAGCCTGTGGCTTGAGGCTAAAGCTTCTGCCTAGCATGCAGACTGCCCAGGTTCGAATCCCAGAAAGGGTGAATTCTGACTGAAGAGAGGTAAATAACTCGAAATAGCTATCTCAGAAATCCCTTATTTCTTTGTTAACAATTTTAAACAACATATATATATTTGTGCTTGCAGATGGCTCTGGGTTGAGCTGAAACAAGCAAAGGAAAGAATGATTTCTTCCTCCCATATTTGGGTTTACAGGGTGCAATCTAAAAAAAAAATAACCACTTGACACACATATCCACTCCCTGACTACTAACAAAGTGGGACAGAGCCTGTGGCTTGAGGCTAAAGCTTCTGCCTAGCATGCAGACTGCCCAGGTTCGAATCCCAGAAAGGGTGAATTCTGACTGAAGAGAGGTAAATAACTCGAAATAGCTATCTCAGAAATCCCTTATTTCTTTGTTAACAATTTTAAACAACATATATATATTTGTGCTTGCAGATGGCTCTGGGTTGAGCTGAAACAAGCAAAGGAAAGAATGATTTCTTCCTCCCATATTTGGGTTTACAGGGTGCAATCTAAAAAATAACCACTTGACACACATATCCACTCCCTGACTACTAACAAAGTGGGACAGAGCCTGTGGCTTGAGGCTAAAGCTTCTGCCTAGCATGCAGACTGCCCAGGTTCGAATCCCAGAAAGGGTGAATTCTGACTGAAGAGAGGTAAATAACTCGAAATAGCTATCTCAGAAATCCCTTATTTCTTTGTTAACAATTTTAAACAACATATATATATTTGTGCTTGCAGATGGCTCTGGGTTGAGCTGAAACAAGCAAAGGAAAGAATGATTTCTTCCTCCCATATTTGGGTTTACAGGGTGCAATCTAAAAAATAACCACTTGACACACATATCCACTCCCTGACTACTAACAAAGTGGGACAGAGCCTGTGACTTGAGGCTAAAGCTTCTGCCTAGCATGCAGACTGCCCAGGTTCGAATCCCAGAAAGGGTGAATTCTGACTGAAGAGAGGTAAATAACTCGAAATAGCTATCTCAGAAATCCCTTATTTCTTTGTTAACAATTTTAAACAACATATATATATTTGTGCTTGCAGATGGCTCTGGGTTGAGCTGAAACAAGCAAAGGAAAGAATGATTTCTTCCTCCCATATTTGGGTTTACAGGGTGCAATCTAAAAAATAACCACTTGACACACATATCCACTCCCTGACTACTAACAAAGTGGGACAGAGCCTGTGGCTTGAGGCTAAAGCTTCTGCCTAGCATGCAGACTGCCCAGGTTCGAATCCCAGAAAGGGTGAATTCTGACTGAAGAGAGGTAAATAACTCGAAATAGCTATCTCAGAAATCCCTTATTTCTTTGTTAACAATTTTAAACAACATATATATATTTGTGCTTGCAGATGGCTCTGGGTTGAGCTGAAACAAGCAAAGGAAAGAATGATTTCTTCCTCCCATATTTGGGTTTACAGGGTGCAATCTAAAAAATAACCACTTGACACACATATCCACTCCCTGACTACTAACAAAGTGGGACAGAGCCTGTGGCTTGAGGCTAAAGCTTCTGCCTAGCATGCAGACTGCCCAGGTTCGAATCCCAGAAAGGGTGAATTCTGACTGAAGAGAGGTAAATAACTCGAAATAGCTATCTCAGAAATCCCTTATTTCTTTGTTAACAATTTTAAACAACATATATATATTTGTGCTTGCAGATGGCTCTGGGTTGAGCT